>JADNRY010000480.1:0-45159 GCA_015501585.1 Rhodocollybia butyracea | reverse complement strand
GACTTAAACTTGCCTTGTACGGACTTAAAAAAGCAGGTCAAAGATGGTATTTGTGATTCAGGAAATCATGACAAAGCTAGGCTTCAAACGGTCAGATTTTGATCATGCCGTATTCTATCACACCGACCCATTCACAATCATATTCATTCATGTGGATGATATGACATTGATTACCAAAACTCTGGAAATTAGGCACAGCTGAAGAAATCTATCAGCGCGATTATTGAGGTCACAGATCAGGGCAAAATTCATTGGCTACTTGGAATCAAGATTCAGAGATCACTTCACAGCAGATCTATCTGTTTATCACAGCAATCATCATCAGGAAAAGCCGTTTTTGCCTAGGTGACCCCAGAGTGGCCTAAAGCAAACTAGGTGACCTATGAATCCTATGGCATCCTAGGAATTTGGGCTTGTCCTTGCCAGTCAAGGCTCTTGAGGATTTCCTAGGGTATCCTAGGCAAACCCAGGGCAAGCCTAGGTTTGCCCAGGTTTGCCCAGGTGTTCCCCAGTTTCCCCAGGAGCACCTGGCAAACCTGGGCAAAACCTAGGCTTGCCTAGGGAATCCTCAAGAGCCTTGACTGGCAAGGGACGACCCAAATTCCTAGGATGCCATAGGATTCATAGGTCACCTAGTTTGCTTTAGGCCACTCTGGGGTCACCTAGGCAAAAACGGCTTTTCCTGATGATACATTGATGCTATTCTTAGCCGCTACAGATTCTCTGCATAAAGCCACTCTCCATTCCTTTCGACCCCCATATCCATCTCACCAAAATGTGGAGGATATGCCGCTATGCGGGATAAGCCTTACCGAGAAGCACTTGGTGCTCTCCAATATCTTTCCATTGCCACACGACCCGACATCACCTATCGGTTGCCATTCTTGCCCGATTCTGCAGAATCCAGGCATGCTCATTGGAACGGACTTAGGCGTGTATACGCTTATCTGAAATATACCCGGGATTATTGGCTAACTTCAGGAGGAGTGCAGAAACATCCTGTCGAGGGATTTACGGAGCCGATGGAATGTCCCAAGAGGACAGACATGCCATATCAGGATACGTTTTTATGCTTAATGGCGGAGCAGTATCATGGTCATCAAAGCGACAGGACACCATCTCTCTATCCACTACAGAAGCAGAGTACGTGCTCTCACGCATGCAGCCAAGGAAGCAATTTGGCTTCGAAACCTCATCTCCGAGTTGTTCACTCCAATCGCCGGACCTATCACACTTCACTCGGACAACCAATCAGCCATGCTTTAGCGAAAGATGACAGGTTTCATGCACGGACCAAACACATGACATACGGTATCATTTCATTGGTATGCTATTGAAGAAGGTAACATTCGACTTACTTACTGTCCAACCGAGGACATGACGGCAGACATTTTCACCAAGGCTTTGACTTCAGCAAAAGCCAAACACTTCGCATCGTCTATGGGACTTGCAAAGGTTTAGGAGGAGTGTTGGACTTCGTCATCTATCAACTTCATTATACTTACTATGGAACAGTCTTCTCACTTGTTACTATCTATGGAAGTTCTCTCTCGCTGTAACTACTGGTATGTGAACTAGTTGTACTATCTTTATCCTGCCCACTCGCCATTGCTTTATTATGTGCTCTCGTCTATTCTTACTTACTTACCTTGTGCTCCATTCCACTCTCGTCTTATTACTCTCACTCCGTCTGTGAACAGCTTCACACGTTGTACTTATTATTAACTCGTGGACTGTATTTAAGCTGTATGTACTTGTGAAATATCAAGTTGTGTTTTCTCTGTCTGTGTCTGTGTCTGGACCTTCTTCCTCTGTGTCTTGTGACCAGAGCCAACTAACATGTTGTGTACACTGTCTGCCTTATTGATCAACCTCTAATATTACCTTACCTAGATACTGTCCTTAGCACTCATCTTACTAATTACCATATGATCACATGCTCAGAATATAACTTGATTACTACTGCTTTGTCTCGTCTCGGTCTCGGTCTCAGTCTCAGTCTCTCTATTTGTCTCATAGGAAAAGCAGTACCTTTAGTGGCTTCCCTCTCGTGGGTCCTCCGATGCTCAGCCAGCGACACACACTCCCTTTTGATGGGATACTCGACCCTTGGCAAGGGAAACAGCCATAATGACCATTATGACTGGCCTCATGCCACAATCCTCTCGACCTCTCTCATTCGGCCTACAGGATTCTGCACTGTTGCACGACTGCTTCACACCTGCAAACTAGTTATCTGAAGTAACACAAAAAGGTAAACACTGAACATGAAGCAGGTACTATAGTGGTGCTAAGGCCAACTGTCATGCCCTAGGCATATACCGACTGCCGACGTTTCCCGCTTACAGTTACATAACCGCTCCACCGCATTTCGGTTCTGATACACTTCCGCTTTGCTTCTGTCTTACTATTTCCTTCACCGTACACTTTCTATGATCCCGCGATCCATTCTCCATCATTCTTACAATCATACATATGCTTTATGCTCATCCGCCGCTTCCGCTTATGTCCATCATTGTCTTTCATCCCTTGTACTTCTTTTGGCTATTCTTGTCTTTCTACTATTGGATTATTACCTATCGCTACTTCCGGTCCTCGAGTACCCTTTAAATAGTTCCGTACCATGTCAAGTACAGTAGATTGGAAATATTGCTTAACCCCTTGACTCGTGTGCTCTTGTGTGTTCCGGTTTCTCGCTTTATCTGTTTCTTTAACTCTGTTTCTTCACTCCATCGTTTTCACAACCTCTGCAATCTACTATCATCTATTTGGTTCCGCTCTGTTTGCGCTGCATTAGGTCAGCTACCGCTTGACCTTCCGCTTCCGCTCATATCGCTATCAAAGCCGCTTGCACTTAGTGGGTCCTACCCTTCGAGTCGGAAACTCATCTACTCTTAGGCTTACTCGCGAGTTCATTCTATCACCTGTACGGACCTGCCGTCCTTACATTAGTACCTTGGACAATCCCGACACGAGTCTTACATCCCATAGGCACTTCAGAACCGTTCTACACTCACATCCTTTCACATCTCAAACCAACTTTCCCAGTTCAGCTGAACAACGGTAGTACAGAGCATATCCGCACTTTGGTTTCCAGGTTTGTAACCCGCGCTCGAAGGATTCCGCCTAGATCCTTACACCAACCCAGTGGGACAGCTACTAGAGTGATCAGTTTCTATCGACTCTATGTCAAGTACAATATATGACCTAGTAAATTAAATAAAAAGATAAATAAATATTGGCAGAATAAAGGAAGAGAACAGGAGAAATCTTGATCTGAGGGTGAATATGAATACAACAGAGGAAATTATCTCCTCTGACCAGGACCATATTGCTAATCAACACTTGTGACTTCAGCATAACAGCCTATGTACTCTGCAATGAATTTCATAAGCGCTCTGGGATATTCTATTCAAATTTATGACTTACATGTCAATACGTTCCAAGAGTAAGCCTGGCTCTCCGGTGAGAGCGAGGGAACTTTTTAGGAACCTTTGTGAGTGCAAAGGCTCTACGATTGGGCTTGGTCGATGCTTGCTTGGCGGAAAGGCGAGCAGAGCTCCGAGTCGGAGCTTCTTGCTGGTGAGACTGAGGGAGCGTTTTGGTCAGGCCAACTGGTTTTTTAGTCGAACCTTTATTTGCCTTTGAAACAGCAGGAGTAGTGTCCAGAACTTGTTGCTGTTGAGAGGGAGAGTAATTTTGGCGGTCATCTGATTTTTTTGGTGGTCCCTTCCCCACCGGAAGCACCAGTGGGAGGGGAATGGCCATCTGTTTTTTTGGTGGTCCCTTCCTGTCCGGAAGAACCAGTGGTATGGAGATTTTGGTGGTCATCTGGTTTTTTGGTGGCCCTTTCTTTCTAGAAGCACCATCTACATCACCATCCTTGGCCTTCACAACCACCTTTGTTGTCCAAATGCCCATATTCATTTCGCTTTCATCTTCTGTTTTAAATTCAATAACGGCCGGTTTACCCTCCAACTTCTTTTTTATATTTTCTCCAGTTGTACCAATTGCCACTGACCAAATTGTAGATTCCTTCGCTTCTTCACTGTAGGCGGATGCAATTTTATTTCCAATCTTCGCCACATCTTTGGCAACGCCCTTGTCAAATTTACCCTTATTGCGAAGACTCTCACATTTGAGCTCCAATATTGTCACCTTGCCAGCTGTCTTCTGATGTACGGTGATATCAGACCTCTTTGAGGCGTCCTCGTAGACGCGGTCCTCACGAGTGACTTCGAAGCCTTTGTCTCGGAGTTTCTCCTGAAGAAATATTGCAATCTCCACCTGAGCCCACCCTTCCCATCCGCCTTTGAGTTGGTAAGCCGTACCAATCTTCTTTTTCATTATTGGCTGGTTAACCCAGCTCCTCAGCTCTGAGTGAATATCGAAACCCGCTCCCTCTGATTGAGGATCGGAAGGTTTTGCTTCTAGCGTTGAGTGAGAAGCGGAATGTTTCGGCTCTGAGACTATAATGATCTGGACCTTAAGAATTTACTTTAAAATAGAGCAAAAATACTCACTAAAGTTGGCTTCTAGAATGGATGACTTGAGATATGATTTCAAATGACTAGTAGCAGTGAAAACTCACATTTGATTTGCCATTACCAGCGTTCACTGCAAGAAATAACCCAAGGAGGCACGAATAGATTGGAAGAATCAACTGCATAGTGTTTCAAAGCAGCTGGAAACGTTGAAGTGTGAGAAAAGATGTAATAATGAACGACAAAGAAATTTTTCTTGTGTTGTCAATTGAGCCTGCAATTGAAAACGAAAGCCGTTCAACGGTTGGGAACTTGGGGTCCAAGGTCAAATACCAGAGATTATATACTGACACAGTACGGATTGACAACAAAGGTGAAGCTATGTTACTTCCATGTACCCACTCATCGCCTGGTTTAAACTGCTTCTAACTGTAAAGTAGCGGGTTGATGAGGCCTCCTTGAAAATTTTTTGTGTATTACTGAGGCCTACCAAGTTTTGATGAGGAACAATAGAGTCAGCGGACCTCTAAACACACCCCCGGCTCATCTTACCGGTGCCACCACGGAACATAGAAGAAAAATAGGACCGGGTCAAACACATTGCCAACTCATTGCCATACCTGATTTATGCTTGGCCCGCGGCAGTTTGATGAATATTTCCCAAAAAACCGATACAGATCTCATGCAATCTGATGCTAAGGCAGCTAAGCTGTCTAATTGAGGCTTGGTTTAGTAGGACTACTGGGTAACGTGTAGTAGCCGGGTGAGATTGTGTCCCCCCGCTGTTGGAACAATAATTCCAGTTATTTCGGCCTGTTGAAGACCTGAATAGTTCAACAAAATTGCTTGAAAACTACAGCTGTATCTACATACAAGACTGACACACCAGACTTGACCTTTAAGCCAACCTGAGGTTTTAAAAAATCCCAGGGATGCCAGAGTCTCGATCCATATTGATAGCACGGAGTACCACATCAGTCAAAGTAACTGCATCATCATAAGCATACTTGGCATATACATGTAAAGCAGTAAGCAGCATATGATAGCACTGGCTATACTATGTAAGACTTCCGTGAGCCAAACCATTGACATCGCGGACAATGGAACTAGTGGGCTCGCGCTCGCACTACTGCACTATAATCCTGTGTTACTATCATAGTGTCTACTAGGGACCATAACCCAGAGTAGCCGGATTAAGTAGACCTTAGCACCTAACCCTGAGGATCAATCAACGGCTGGACTCGGGCTGCGGGCCGCTACACTGGCAACAGGTGATATCAGATTGACAGAATCATTGATCAGAATTTTGCACACTTCGACCTGCCAAGACACCTGATACTACTTGAGTAATCGGAGCCGGTTTTTGAACAACTAGGTCATCAAAGGGCTAGTTAAGCTTGCAGTACTGCCAAAGTACTGCAATCTCATCCAACTAGTACAACTCTTGGTCCTAAGCCAAGCCAAGTCTCAAAGCTTTGAGGGACAGGTTAGCAACACATTGTGGCAATGAGCTAACCACAGATGATAATTTTTGACCCGCTCCCAATTTCATTCCATGTTCCGCGATAGTAGTAAGATGTAGAGCGATCCGACTGACGCAGTGCCGAGTGATGGTCTCATTGTGAGTTCAGAGTCCTGAGTAACTGGAATCATTTTTCCAAACGATAACTACTGAAATCTCATCCAGCTGGTTGGCCTTGAAACTCGAAGCCTAAGTCTGGAGACAGCTTAGGCATCTGCAAAACCTGGGTTTGATCAGAGCTGTCTTATTCAGTTGTGATTCAGGCTTCATAGCTTCAAACGCAAGGACCACATTTCATAAGGCCTGCATCAGTTTCTGAGAAACATCAGAAATTCAGAATGCAGTGTGCTGGCCTGGAATGTAAACCAGAGCCTTGTCAGTTGTGGCTAGCACGTTTGACCAAAACCATTCACGTTCCACGTTCCGCAATGGTGTGTCTGATTTGTTATTCCTCATGAAAGGGATACAAATAAGTAGGTTTCAAGGAGCGGGCATCGAATTGTAACCTGTTCTTGTTGCGGGATTGCTATGTTTCTATTGCTATGTTTCTACTGCAGTATGCGGGTACTCACAGTACTCACAGATGAATCCAGGTTGGCCTGTGTTGAAGGATACAAACTTGATGCAAAGTGTACTATTTGCGCAATGCCATACAGTGATAGTCGAATGACAACTCTGGTTAGCTTGTGGGTTAGATAACGTCGAGAATGTTTTGGTAGCACGTGGCACGTAATACTTGGCTTCTGGGGCGGGTCCAGGTTTGAGCACCCGGAACTTCTAAAACATTGGACGGTAAAAATAACATTGACAATAAGGACAATACTTAGTGTACTATTAACGGTGAAATGAAGTTTGGTTTATATACTAGTAGTAGAAGAAGAAAGGAGTGAATCTTAAATAGCGACATACTTACATATCTTAAAAAAACGGAGAAATAATTTCACAATATATACTTCAACTTGGCGAAATCAGCTCTGCGACCTCACGGGCTCCAGCCTCTCAGATTGACTCTGACCAGACGCCAAATACACATACGGATCAAACGGGTCCGAATCCAAAGTCGGGGGAGCAGGCAGCGGCGTATTCGGGGGTCTCCAGTACGAAGAATCTCCACTCTGCGAGTGATGAGCACTGCTTGCGTACGAATCGCGGCGACGCGGGGCAGGAGACGCCTCGACATCCTCGTGGTCCTCAAACACCGAACTCGTCGTGTCGGCCATGGGCGTGCCCCCGGTGTAGCCGGGAACGAGCTGATGACGGGGGTGGCGAAGTCGCTGTTGTTGTTGAGGGAAGAGGGTTTGCGCATGGTGTCTGTCGTGGAGGTGTAGTTGCCGGTGGTTTTCCAGCTTGCGGCTTCGAGTTCTGTCTCGACGTGTTCTCGGCGCGGGCGTGTTCGATGCTGATGCCGAGGGAGGTGCGGACGAGGATGAGGGTTGGGGCGATTCCCTGGGGGTGATGATGATGAGTTGGTGATAGTTTGTTAGTGGGTTTATGGGGAACTGGACGTACTACGATTTGAAGCAGGATAAGATCCATGGTGGCTGAGGACCCGGAGACTTGGATGCCTAGGCATATGACGAGAGCGATAGGGTATAGCGAGCCGGATTCCAAGCTGTTTATTTTATTTATTTTGGTCAATAAATCGTGATTGAGAAGAGTAGGAAGACGGACAACATAGATATAATCGTGCTATGCCGCTTATCCGAGGTATTAGCAGTGCGAAAGAGCTTCGCAGCGGCTTTGTTGAGATACCACAGTCTTCCGGCTATATCAGAATGAAATAGGAAAGCCCATAATATGAGTTGAGACTACAGCTCTAGAGAGATCTACAATATATATTAACCCACCGATCATGCCGGTCAATAGGATGTTATTGAACACATTGATGCCCAGAAACGCGTATTGGAGCGCGTCCCCGACAGCAACCTGGTGCGAAAACCCACCTGTGGCGAATTCCTCGCTGGAGCCGAGTTGGATGTCCGCTGTTGCCGCGAAGACGATCGCTGTGTTGATAGATTGATAGCAGTGGTTAGTCTCGGGATGTTGGGTGGGAGTTAGTGGGAAGAGGACATGCCTGTGTTCAATAAGGAAAGAACGCTCGGGACGAGGATGGCTAGCCATTTGCCGTTCCAGACGAAGTAACAGCGGTATATCTGTGTGTTGGGGAGGGGATAGTTACACGGAGGAATTTGGGATGGAGATGGTAGTTAGCACGTACGAGGATTGAGTCACCGATTAAGCTATAGAATAGAGATCAGAATACGATGTTTCAGGAGGGTATGGAGCGTACTTTGCCAGTGCGTAAATTACTTCGATCGCAGTCCTGAACGCAGGGATAAAGGCAACCCGGATGAACACGGGCGAAATCGCGTACCTTGTCTTCACGAACGTAGCTTCGCGACCCGTTGAATCCAATCCGGCTATATTGGACATGAGCAGCATCATCAAGTTGGCGACATCGAATGTGGACAGGACGAGTCCGGCCGTGGCGAGGAGGAAGAGAGCGAGGGACGTCATAGGATAGAACATATGTTTAAATTTATCATGGTTCTTTTGGCGCCGCAGGAGGGAGACGTAGGTTGCGCTTAGGGAGAGGTAGATTCCTGGATATACGGAAGTCAGTAACGATTAATGGGAAGCGGGAATGGCTGGTCGGGTGCATACGTACCATAGAAGATGACTTGGATCTGCAGTTTGGGGGAGGAAACATCGTTAAGCCTCGAACGAGACTACGAGAAAGGAATCGCAGTACACACCGTCAAAGCAGTGATCGCAGGCCGAATAGCTATATTATACGTCTGCGTTACTTCGTCGGGCATCGCTAATGATAGACACAGGGAAAGAAAACAAAAGAAAAGAAGAAAAAGAAACGGAGAGGAAGAGGTGGAAGTGAGAGCACAGAAAGAACCTGGAAAGAATTGGAGGGGTCTCCCCGCTTTTGTTTACTTTACTATTCGCTCTCGGATGCAGGGCTGGCTTCCCATTACAAGGTAAAACACCAAGCTCCAAGATATCTATTCTTTCGGGTCGCGCGCAAGTTGAAATTGAACCGATGTCAATTGATGATGGATGAATAACAGTGAATAACCTTGAATACTCTGTGGAGTCGTCTGGGGCAATCAAAAACAGCCAGAGGGTGTGCGCGCCGAAGTCCCCGACGACAAGCTGCTTGAGGACTGCTTGCTGCTGGTCGAAGTTACTCTTCTCGATTCCGAAGCTCAGAGAGACTAGTCGCTCGTGGCGCATTGCAAATTCAAGTATTTCACTGATATCAGCGAGTTAGTAGCTTGATGTTAGTACATATGATGGCGTCGGGAATTTTTGATTGAAAAAACCATCTCTTGAATCTTCCAAGTTCCCGACAAAGCTTTACGAAGACTTTACAGGTCTTTACAGCAATAGCAGTTGATAGGTGATAAGACTGCGATAAACCTCACGAGACTAGATGGGATGGGAAAATAGCTTCCCGATTGGGAAATGACAGTCAATTATGACGGTCCAATCCGCAGCCTTTTCTCCACATCCCGTCTTGCGTAGCCGGCTACGTCCCAGCTCCTATCTTTTTTTTCGCGTCATCCCGGTTGTTCATTTCTCCAACAAGCTCGAAGCTGTTGGACTTTATACACCTACTTAAAATTCTTCACGAAATTCCATCTATATTTTTATTAGTTTCTCGCCAACTAATTATCCAAGCTCGCGGCCTGAATTCATCGCTCTTCGCTCCTAAAAATGCCGCATCTTCGTGTCCTCGCTGGCCCTGATCCAAATCATCTCGTTCCAATAACTCATCTCGTCAATACGAACTCACCCTGTAAAGTCTCTTCGGAACTTTTCGAGGGTCAAATCATTGCCAATATCAAAGGGTTCAACGAAGACACAGAGTATTTTGATAGAGACGATAGAAGAGGGGTTACTTGGAGTATCCAAGTCCAAGGCGAGTGCTAATAAATTTGTACGCAGAAACCAACTGACTGTCTGTGCAGGGCGATTCTTGCAGCCACATTCTGCCGATGATATTCTGTTCGGAAACACGTTCGAAAAACCGCTGCATCTCCCCTGGGGTTCTGGCGCCGCTCTCAAGTTTATGAAGTACGTATTCTGTAACGCAAACAGCGAAAAAGATCTCATTCTTCTCTAGTTACATCGACCCAAGCCTCTCTCACGACTTGACATCTTCTACAAAACCATGGGCTTTGTCGCCTCTTATTGCCACAATGCCTTATTTCGCCCATTCTCACAACTCGAAACCACCTAGATTTCCTTCAGCTCATTCACTAATAGACGACAACTCTCAGCTTCCTTTTTGCTACGACGATGACTTTGACTCGCCCTTATCATCGGCGTCGTCGTCGACTTCTTCACTGTCTTCGGGTTCCTCTGGTTCATTCAATTCGGCACACTCGCATCTTTCTTCCCACTCGAAGAAGTCCAACTCGTCGAATGGTCTTTCGTCAAAAATCAGGGCCATCCCGAAACTCTCCCGAGGCAGTCGTGGAAGCCACAAGGCAAGTAATCCACCGGTGAATCTAGTGACCGCCGCGCAACGGAGAAGTTACTTTAGCGACCAAGAGCATCGGAAACGGGTAGTCTTTGGTCCGGAGGTTAGTTGTTCTCGCTCCAGTTACTTGACCCGTTATAACCGAAACTCAACATTCCTTTCTAGGATATCATAACAACCGACTTTTGCTATGGGTTTCTCGAGTTCGCGCCCTCGCTGACACTACGTCTTCCAGGTGGGATATCATTTGACCTTCTTCGGTACTGGGACGGTCAGCCGGTGCGATTCATGTGCTGTGAACGGAAGAGCTCTTCGTCGGCGCCGGGTTCCGAGCCTTGGGGCAGGAGTTTTTGGTGTGTGGCAATTGAGATGGTTGATTAGGTTCGGCTGGGGATTGAGGCGTGCCTGCCTGCTGCCTTGCCTCGGTTGGGGTGTGAATTGCGGCGTGAGTCCTATATGATACGACTGGGTTTCCGATTATTTCCGGAGTGTGGATGTTGGATGGGTTTGCCTTTTTTGGACTGATTGAGTACGTTTACTTGCAAGTTAGTTTCAACGGACATTTTGTATCGACGAAGTTTTGGATTTATATACCTAATGTGTACATACTACGAATAGCAGGTTGACTGCGACGGAAGACATCAAAGTAGTGGACGAATCTGACTGATATCGAAGTAGTGGTAGACGAGACAGCACAAAAAGAAATATGGAAACGCAGATGAGGATTGTAAAAAGAATGCATCACTTATTTCCTAGGGCCTGACCGGGACCTCGTCGAAAGATACTATAGGTTACAACCCCCACATACTAACAACGAACTAGCAGTGGGCCATCGCTGTCGCGTGGCAGTTACTCGGGCCAAAGCGGAAGGTAAGATATACAAGTAATGTAGTCTCCCGTAGGCAGACTCTAAAACCTCGTCGAGGTATAGTAATGGACAATAGATAGATAGATAAAAATTTTTCTTCAAGTCGACAGAATCATATTTATTCTGGAGATAACTCTCTTTCGCGGTCATGTTCTTGAAAGTTGACGTTCATCTCACTGTCTGGTGTCGCAACCACCGCAATCCATTGGATGCCAAATGAGATTTTTTCTATATCATACACAAATAAGAGCTAACAATCCTCTTGGAAGTTCCGCAAGTTTTTTGTTGACTCTGAAACCCATGGCAGCACTAGTCTTTTGTTCTCTTTGTCCATGTCATCTGGCTACAGCAAAAATCTCGTCGCTGTCATGTTCAGCATACCATCTGTGCATAATATGTATACGGTAATGTGCTTTTCTTTTGTTTATCCTGCCGTTAGACTGGTTGAGACTATGATGTTGCGTGATACTCGAGGTGAATGTAGCTGATTACTGTGTACGTACGATACCTAATAGACTATCTACTGCCGTTGGCAAGCAAACCTAAACAATGATTAAGATAAGATAGCGCCTAGCGCTGTGCCCTACTCCATGTGCCCCCACTTAAAAAATGGCGGCGCCCTCGTCGCCTACGATTCTTCAACCTCTGCTTCTCTCTGCCGGATTACCTCCTTCTGCTCTTCCTCTAGTTTGGTTCCCACCCGTGGTCTGAACTCCCGTAACCTCCTTGCCGCGAATTCCTTCCCGTTTATTAACTTGCCTTCTGTTGTTTCCAAGATGTACGAGTTCACCTTCCTACTGACAACCCGGTAGGGTCTTGACCATTTCGGCACGATCTTCCGTATCGACTTGAAAGTGTAGTCGAGGTCGTTTCTATACACCTGCACCAAGTCCCCCTTCCTGAACACCATCTCCTTCCCCTCCTTCCTCATCAGCCTTCGATCGAACACCTCCTTTCTCTTCACTGCATGCCGAACCATCTCGCTATACCCGTCCAGCTGCTGTTGCGCTACGTACGCTGCTTGCGTCGCTACGTCCCGAGCAGGTAACACTGACGTCGCATCCTCCAGTGGTGTTTCTGCCGTGTTGACCACCTTCCCGAGCATTAACTCATTCGGCGTGAATCTGAATGCTGGTAGGATCCGATTATTCAGTATGCGCAATGCTTCGTCCAGGTGCTCCGGCCACTGCTGCGGCAGTGAGTCCCATGACATGTTCTTGAACTCGTCCGTATCCTCCCCTAACTCCGGAGCACACAGCCGTTTTAACACATGCAAGAGAATTTTATTCGTACCTTCCACTAAGCCATTCACCCATGGTGAGTATGCAGAGATCACATGGTGCTTCACGCCCCATTTCTCGCAGAATGCATCAACTTCTTTGCCCGTGAAGTGACTACCTCCATCGGTCATGAATGTCTCTGGTGGTATGTACCCGTTAAAGATGACACCAAGACTGTCGTTCGTGGTTTTCATTGAACCGGCCACCTTGTACTTGTGCGCCCAAGCCCGTTGTGAATACGTGTCCAGGTAAAGTCCTACCGTCTTGTAGCCCCCCTTTCCTTTTGACATCGACAGGTAGTCTCCTACTAAGAGCTCGAATGGATGCCGTCGTGTGATTGGATTGAGGAGAGCATGTAAGTGAGGTGTACCAAAGTTCTTGCATTTCGCGCAATCCATGATTGCTGTAATGACCGAACCGTCTAGTTTTGGACTCCAGATGCGGTCCATTAGTGCTAGCTTTACCTTGTCTCTCCCCCAGTGCCCTTCCTCCGCATGCTCTTTTCGTGCTAGTTCCACTGCCTCCTTCCGCGTGACACATTCTACCTTTGCTCTATCTCTCACCCGTGCGTTCCCGCCCACTTTCCACAGTCGCCCATTCTCCACCATGTACAATGCCGCCTTGTGCGCTGCTTTCCGTTTCAGCTCCTCGCCTGCGTCGCTCTCAAGCACTTTCAAGGCCTCTATGACCTCTATAAACACCAACTCTTCCTCAAACCGCTTCTCCAACGCCTCCCAGCTTCCGGCTGCACCAGTTGTCATTACCTGACTTGCTTCTGCTACGCCGAACACATCGTTCACCAATCCTGTAACTGCCTCCCAATCCTCATTCACGCTCCACTCGCTGCCATCCCCAGCCATCCTCTCCTGGTCCTCCCACATCCGGCTCAGTCCGTCCGCAACTACATTGAGCTTTCCGGGTATATGGCGCGCGTCTACTATTTGGTGAGCTAAGATTCCGTCTCTCCATCTGGCATGGGCTGGGTTCAACTTCTCGCTGATGAGTACATCTCTGAGGGCCTGGCAGTCGGTTTCCACCTCGACCGGGAATCCCCATATCATGTCTGAGAACTTATCCAGACCAAACTTGAGGGCCGCAAACTCGAGAAGGAAAGGTTTGTAATTTTGTTCTGATGTTGAAGTCCGTTTTGATGCAAACCCGACAGGATGTACTTTGTACGTGGTCACCCCATTTGGCTGTACGACTTCGAATCTCTGTGCGACCACCGCTGCGAACCCTTCCTTGCATCCATCAGTGGTGACTATAAAACTAGAACCGTCCCATTTTGGGGCTTTGAGCACTGGCTCGGACACGAGAGCCTTCTTCAAAGCCAGGAATGACCTAGTGTGCTCTTCCTTCCATTTATCTGCCAGCTTGAAGGACCGCATGGCATTTCTGTATGTCGTTTTTGTGTAGTGCTGTGGTAGTGGAACCGACTTTAACAAGTTCCTTAACGGCCCTTCTATCCTCGCATAATTTCGAATTAAGTCACGGAAATGCCCTGTGAGACCAACGAATGATGCCAGGTTCAAAGCATCCTGAGGCTGTCTCCAGTCCACTATCGCTGTTAGCTTGGCTGGGTCTGCTGTGACTCCTTCTTTGCTGATTTTTCCCCCCGCAAAGATTCCCTCAGACATGAAGAACTCTGATTTCCCTGCAGACAGGGAAAGATCACGTTCCCGGACCCTCTGTAGGATACGCGACAGCTTCCCAAACATTTCGTCAAAGTCGTCGTCGGCTGATCCCCCATCGTCAACAAACAGCTCCATGATCTGGTCCCGTATGAGATCTGCCAAGTTAGAGGATGTCATGTCTGCGAACGTTGATGGAGCACCTGTGAGGCCAAAGGGCATTTTTGTGCACCAGAAATACCCTTTGCCTTCTACATAGAACGCTGTATATGGTCGTGACTCCTCCGCAACTTCACAGGCATAGAACCCCGAGGCAAAATCAAACAGGCAAATCCAGTTGTGTCCGCTCAGAGCTTGTTGTTTTGACCTGATGTTCCCTTGTGGCATCGGCGCAATCTTCGTTACTTTGTTGATCTGTGCGAAGTTTTGACATATACGCCACTTGGCCGGTTTGTTTTCTGATTCTGTTATGAACGGCACAGCCTCTGGTCTTGTTGGCATGTCAAAACATTCTGGTAAACCTGCAGCTATACACTCATCATTCAAACGATGTTTCAACTCGTCGATGCTCAGCCCTTGGCCTTCGTGCACTTTTCTCGTCAGTGTCAATGGTGACACACACTTCACCTCATCTGGTTTACACCTTTCGATGATCCCCGCTTCCAAGAGCTCGTCTATCTTCCCATGGAGGTATTCTCGTTGTGGGGGTGTTAGACTCTTCTGACGAACTTTTTTAGAGAATTCAACGCCTTCTGGGAGGTCCAACCGATGAATGGCACCTTTTACTGGTCTGACTTCGCTCACTGAGAGGGCAAAGCAGTCAGCGTATTCTGTCAACAAAGCCTCGACTTTCGTTTTCTGTTCTGCTGAGAGGTTCGGTCCAAGCTTCACTTGCCTCAGGATCTCCTGAACCCTTGCAGGACGAAACGCTCCATCCGCTCCTTCGTTACGAGTGAACAGACTTGTGTCGCTCGTTCCGTCCAATGCCTCCGGTATTACCTCGGGCCCATCGGATCCAATGAATTCGTCGAAGATGGCATTGACAGATGTCGGAATTTCTAGATGCTCGGGTCAGTACTGGGGCTACTGTCAGGTGGATTCATCGCTGGGACTTCCCTCGAGGGGGGTGTGTCACTTCCCCCCATTGAGCTTGCACATGTTTCCTCCATACGTCGGTTCCACTCTTCCTCATGCTCCAGTACTGCTTCCCCTTCCATCAGGCAAGGTTTTGCTCTTCTCTTCTCTATATCTTCATCCTCGACCTCTTCAATTCCTGGTTTGAGGAGTGTCTTGCACCTCTCATTCTTCCTTGGTATGTGCCTATCCAGCGGGATTATCGAGTCCACAATAACCCCGCCCGCTGGTTCTGCGCTCTTCTTAGGAACTTCATGTTCTGATTTGGGTCGTTGTTCATCCCCTCCCAACGTTGCCCTTACTCCAACTACCAGCTCCTTTCCCAATCCTGTATTGAAGATCTCTCTTTTTTGCTGTCGGTCATCCTCCACTCGAAGCGAGCCTTTCCCATAGTCGTGTACTGCTTTGAATTTCTCGAGCAGTGGTTTACCGAACAAGAATTTCCAACTTCCACCACTGTCGAAGACTTCAAAAGTCCCTTCTACTTCCACATCCCCCACAGAGATCCTTCCTTCCCAAGCTGCATCCCCTTGTACTAATGTTCCGTTTGCCATGCGGAATGTCTTTTCCGAGGCCTTCCAGCCACCAATCTCCATTTTAGCTTCCTCATACGCTGCTGTTGACATTGCTGCCACCATCGCACCATCATCCACCATTGCTTCTGTTACTTTCATACTCTTTCCTCCATCATCTTTTAACCCCAATTCAACAAAAAATGGAGTACTAACGTGGCTTATGTTGTCACGAACCGCATAGACATCAAGAACATCAGATTGCTTCAAGAAATTGCCCTCTACACTATTCGCACAAACAGTATTTTCACGGGTGGAGAGTTCGCCGACTAAATCTCTGACCCTTCCCCATTTCCCGACTCGGTCATCCCATCAAAGATTGACCCACCAGTCTGCTGAACCACGTTTACTCCTGCAGCTCTGATACATCCCAACTCTCTCTGGCAGAACATACGCCAGTCCTTCTCCACGTTCGGATAGTCGTCAGGCTAGGGCATGTAGCACCCCTGCCATGACCAGGTCCTCCACATCTGAAGCACTCGCCACTGCAGACTGGCATCGTTCCGGGTTGTAACGGGAGGATGGTTGTCTCGCTCAGCGGACTGGAATCATGTGCTGCTGCCCACTCTTGCAGATCTCTCTTCCACTTTTCCTTTCCTTCCGCCGTCGCAGGGTGCTGTATCTTCGCCGCCAGCCCAGCCCTCAATCTTGCTTTCGCCTTCTCGTCGAGCTCAGTCATTACTCGACGGACTCTGCCTGCACCAGGCGCACCTCCTCTAGGCTTATTATAGGCTCTCATCGGTGAGGGAGATGGCGGAGTTTCGATCCTTGTGTTAGCGAATGTGTTAGCGAGCTTCGTTCGTGGGGTTTCTGGTATAACCAATGGCTTTAGTCTGTCAATCTCGTGCTGGGCTTCCACCTTTACAACTGCTATGCGTACATCCTTTATTGCCGTCGTGAATTTCTCCCAGTCGTCAAATTCATCTACCAGCTCTCTTTTCAACGCGTACGGTAGATTCTTGTATGTAGTGCTGATCAGCACCTTGGAGCTCTCGATTTCAGCACCCTTTGCTAAGCGCAGCAACTTGTCAGCCCAGTACTTGTGGTATGGCTGGTTGGTTTTGATGTTCTTTGTCAAGAGTAGTTCGTGGGTAATCATCTCCTCCTCAAGCAGCTCCAGGTATGTTTTCGCGGACTTTTTCTCTTTTTTCTGAGAAGGAAATTTGGTGTCGAACAGTTTTTTGAAGTCGGTCCAGCTGCCACCTCGCTGGGCTGCTGTCAACGTTGTGTTGTACCATTCTGCTGCCCTCGAGTCTAGCTCAAGGTATGGCTCTATGTTCGCTACCCAATCCGTTCGGTGCGAACGCCAGCTCCATCATTCGCGTTTCGTGATTCTGCAAAAATGTTGCGGGTTGGACAGGGTCATCTGGATCTCCCGAGAACCGTACTAGCACGACGTTCGACATCCTTGTTGGTTTTTTCTGAGTCGCTATTGTGCCTGTTTTGTGTGGCTCAGGTTTTTTCGGCTGTACCTGGGTTTTCTGGCCTTGCGGTTGTGTCGTGGTCTTTTTCACAGGTGAGTTCGACGGTGTCTCCACCGGAACGTCGTTTCCTATGTCTTCGAAGTCCTCTGATGGACTGTTTTCTGGTGTCCTGAACCTTCTAACTGCAAAACGTCCACTGCTGTCACGCGGTATTCCAGCCAGAGTATCCGCAAGTCCTGAGTCTTTTACTTTGTACCTGTTCTAATGTCTGGACGTATAACGTCGGTTTGAATCGCTCTCGTCACCAAGATAGACTGGTTGAGACTATGATGTTGCGTGATACTCGAGGTGAATGTAGCTGATTACTGTGTACGTACGATACCTAATAGACTATCTACTGCCGTTGGCAAGCAAACCTAAACAATGATTAAGATAAGATAGCGCCTAGCGCTGTGCCCTACTCCACCGTGCATTGACAACTGTACTTCCCAGGCGCACTCCGCGCGCGCCGCTGTAATATGACTCTGAGCTTTGCTTCCCTGCGCTAGCGCACCCGGGGAGGAGCTACTCTTCTTTCGAGTTTGAGGTGGTAAGGATGGCCATATGGTCCAGCCAGTGCTCCTGATGCTGGACAAGAAGGAACGAAGGATGCATGTGGACAAAGTGAGTAAACAATGTTTATTCACCGACATCTTGGGTTTCAATCTCATCAATCCAAGGAAACAATGATACCTGATACCTGAAACTCTCCAAGAAAAATCAGGATAAATCCATACATTCTGCAACCGCTTCCAGCAAGGTAATATCTATGCTCTTGAGTCCTCAAGCATGTCAGGACAGCCTCTAAAACATAGGATTTGCGAGGATACCGAGCCATCTACTACATCTCTCAGTACACCTTCACAACGCCACAGCCAAACACACCTTCTTCATTTGCCAGACATCTGTCACTACTTCTTTGCAATCGTTGATGGATGCTCAGGTGGGTTTTTGCTCATAAGTAGTGCAACTTGACCTATACTAAATTTTGCTCTCATTGATTTTCGATGATCTTTCACCTATCGAATTCGTTACCACGCACGTCAACACCATTCTATACTACCTAAGCAGCAGTCAACTCTCCCCACACGCGCACTGACATAACGCGCTACGGAAGCTGCTACGGAGTGTCGAACGTTCAACGCAGAACAGGACATGGGGAACAGATTTTTTTTTCCTGCTTGATATTGAGCAAAGTACAAACATAAATAGTAAGACGATAGCTTTCACTTCGATATGCTGCATTCGTTTGGATTTGTTGCTAAGCTGTGTAAACACCTACGTCACCTACGTTTAATTTGCATTAATGCTCCACAATCAACGGAAGTAATTACCTTAACAGGATTAAGGTACGCTTTTTCCAGGACTAGAAACTCGGCAATAAATTGCCCTTGTAAATCATAGTATGCTCCTAGACCATCAGGCCATTGTTCAAATACACTTGAGGAGCTCGAGGACAGGCCTCAGAGGATATATCTGAATTTTGGTGAGCTTGCATCAAAGACACAGCAGGCAAGGACCGTGGCAGTTGATCTGCAACTGCGTTTAACGCAGTGGAAAGGTGTTGCCCCAGGCAGTGGCCGGCAAAGCATATAACCGGTTCTTTCATTGAGTTCTTTCGTAATGTCCCTCGTAATGTAAAGTTGGTCATGACCTCGCACATGGTCATCTCGTACATTGCATGACATTATAGCTAGCATTTGTAACTACGTAAATCAGTCTCCCACTCACACACTTTGCCCTTGTACATGTTCTACTGCTGACATTCCCCAAAGGCAGCTGGCAGTCATTTTGTAAATGCTTGTGTGGTTACATGCTCTAATTTTTTCCTGCCCTGTAAACCAAGCTGGTAATCAATCCAAAAACAATTTGTAAATTGTTGCTGGCCACAAGCTGGCCATGGACTAAGTTTGTTTGAGAAATGCTATACAGTGAGCCATATCATCATGTCTTCTATGTTCAAAATATTCACTTATGGTGTTGCACCCATAATCTGGCTCACACTACTACTACTACTACTACGATACTACCACATCAGTGGTGCCTTGAACATTGCATCTCTCAGGTATCTCTTTCAGGCATTTCTCAAAGATGCCATGACTCAACCAGGACTAGCAAGTGGACTGGAAGGGAGTTGGAAGGGGGTCTTGAGGGGGTCCCACACAGGGCTATTGCTATACTTCCACCATACATACTAGGACCATACTAATTTGCATGTACTGACATGTTTCTCATTTTTCATGCTTACAGGATGCCTATGTACTAGTCAAAGTGTAGCCTAGGGTACTGTTACTGTGCCAATTAGTAGTAGAGGTTTTTATTCATATTAAATTATTATCTATAATTTTCTTTCAGGCTATTCTCAGGGCCCTCAGTTGTTCATCAGATACTTGTGGTAACTGGTTACTTTTAACTTGAGGGTAGGTCTCTATGTTTGTATGCTTGACAGTACTTAGCAGCCTGACAATGTCTGGCCAGCTAAGTCACAAGTGTTGATCCCTTTAAAATGGTTCTGTATCTGAAGACTGGCATTATGCTGTACTATATTTAACGTAGGAACTTTTTGATGTTTTCCTCGCTTCTTGTTGTGTCCTGAGGGACACCAGCAGTCCGCAAGGACAAGGGAACCTAGCCATCGGAGAAAGGATACGAAGATCGTAAAGGAGCGCCCGTGGGCGCTCCGTATCGGAGTTTACATTACATTACGACAACTCAATGGACCGGTTATATGCTTTGCCGGCCACTGCCTAGGGCAACACCCTTCCACTGCGTTAAACGCAGTTGCAAATCAACTGCCACGGTCCTTGCCCGCTGTGAGAGGCAAGCGCATCCTCTGGCAAGAATCCTACATTGGGAGTTTTCAAGAATGCCCAGCCCTCCTCCCTCACGTGACATTTTTCTCACCACAAATCTTTCTATATCTTCCTCTGTCCCTTTGATGTCAGCCATCATTTGGATTTTAGCGGTGGAGTCCCTATTTATGAACTTTTCCATGTAGACTATTATATCATTTTCCAATCTGGATGTTACAAAGACCCAAAAATTTGATGGAAGATTATGTATTCCGCTCATCAGCACTGAGAGCAGTCTATCTCTTGGCTCATCTGGCATCTGAGGACCAGATTCATCCAAAGCATCAAATATAATGACTACTTGTTTGGCTGGGTCAACCCTTTGAGCAGGTCCCACAATGAGCTTTTCCCATTGTCTTTGAATGCTTGTACTCCCAGAGAGAGATGGATCTTCAAAAGCTTGGAGTAATCCGTCTGCAAAATGATGGTCACCAACACCCAGACTATAAGCAACAGTGCGCAGGGCATTGCTAGGTGTCCTACTCTCAAGCAATGACCTGTTGAAGGCAAAGAATGCAACAAGAAATTGAAGCTCCTGGAGCTCTTTCCCAACTGTATGGGCAATGGAGGACTTTCCTGTGCCAGCCTCTCCACAAAGTATATATGTCCTGGGCGTGTTGTCATTCTTGTGTTTGACCCAATCAGTGATCCCCTTGATAATTTCTCTTCTTGTGTCTGGCAAGCAGATATTATTATCATCAATCCCTGCATCTTCAACAAACCTCAATTCCTCCCGAAGCTTCTGCTTTACATCTTTCTCTAATGCAAGTCAGTTTCCCAATGGTTTCCTGATGTGGATGAGCTTTGGTCACCTACCATTTGTGATTGTTGGGTAGTTATTAATAATAGTACTGGAATTGTTCTGAACAAACTGCGGCTCGCTCATTACAAAATTGTGAGCCCCAGTAAAGGGTCTGTCAGATGGATACCATCCATTAGTGTGTACCACACCAGTCATAACTTCTTTCGTACCCATTACCTTCCTCTCTGACCGTGTGTGCTGGGACCTGTTGAGACATAACAGTGGGCAAAAGTAATACAAAAAGTAATACAACAACCATTGTTCATATATATGGCTGTAAAATGATCATCACACCGGAAAGAATTTGTGATAAACTATAAAAGGACTATACAAGGATTATATTATCTTATCGGAAATTTTCACTCGCCGAGCAGATTGTTTTATCTATAGTACCATGCGTACACATGAGCTCTAGAGTCTGATTCCGTCGCATAATCTGGCCACATGCTTTGGCTAAATGACAGTATTAAGGTTCAGTGCTCCGCACTCTCAATTCCTATCTTGGAAGTACTTACATATAGATATATGAAAACTCAACGTAGATCAACCATCTATTAATCCAAGGATGCGTTGCTGATCATATCTGATGGTGCCTTGAAACTGGAGGTAGTAATATAACAAGGATGTTGGAGTAGAAACAACAAATGAAGAGCTTTCTCCGTGAACCAGCTCCTTTGTATATCAGCAACGTGAGATGACCGGAACTAATATAATTGAGTCCTGCGAGTTACCGACTCGACGGCTACTTGTGTGACTATAAAACTAACAGCGGCATGAGGGACATGGGTATGTCACTGTCGACCTCCGCACAACAGCTTGGTGTTGTTGGATTTTGGCAGTTCGGCCGTTTACCTACTCTAGTATAACATGTGGTTACTACGTGAAGTAATCTAATCCTATCATTTTACCATCACTATCGTCGTCTCAGAGTATCGCCTCTGCGCTCACACTCTTTAGAGTTTCGCTCTCTGTCCTCTCGCATACCCGTGCTCCAACAGATGTGTGACATGTCCCATTACCCCTATGGACGGTATAGCCAACAAGAGATAGCAGTATTGTAAACCGCAGAGCGGAGTCAATTGAGCGGTAGTAACTCAAAGCTCAGGGATAAATCTAGACGACAGTTGGGATTGGAAAGATACGGGAATGGAAGTCTCACCGAACGAAATATAATGGAGAGAGGCGGAATCGTAGCAGTGTAGACTCTTCGTTGACCAGATACATCCATAGCACTGGTACAGTATAAAACAGTGTGCACGAGACTCATTGAGACACCTGATTCACCAACAACGATAATTTTCCATTCTGCTGCCAGAGGGTCGGTCTGCAGATATAAATCACTCAGGAAACATTTGTTGTGCGCCAGTGAGACTGTCCGCAGTGAATAGAGAAGTTTTGCTTTACAACGTTGGTCTCTAGTTCCTATCTGTGGCAGCGAGGCTCAGATCTGTATGCATATCCAGCTCCGAGTCGTCTGAGCGCTGGAGACAGCACCAGCATCAAGAGCAAAATACGAGCATGGACTAGAGCCCCGCCAAGCCCCAGCAGCCAGCCCCATGATCTTTCTCGACAACTGATATGTATCCGGTTTATCCGGCGAGTAACGAACACGTCTCCTCGGGGTTGGAACCATTGAACTGAAGATGGCGTAGATGCGGAAAATCAATGTGGTTGATTGGGAGTATGGAGGTTGGGTCAATATTGCAAAATAGAATTTATAGCACAGTGAAGTTGCTGTTCAGAGTTCGAAAGGATAGAGCCGCAGTTCGAAGAAAGGTGACTGACCTCCACTTGGTCAGAATAAGAGGTAGGAACGACCGTCGGAGGAAAGGCTTTGTTGGCTCCTGATACTCCGTCAACGTGAGCGCATTGCAAATTTTGCAAGTTTTGAATTCAAGACTTGGGCTATAGTAGAAAAGGAGAAATTAAAACCGAAAAAGTTGATAGCAAGGGAACAGACGGAAGGAAGGAAGTTTGTTACACGGCATGGTCCAAGTACTGAACACCGGATCCGGCAGCATAAGCTGACGTGGGGCCCAAATAATTATTCGCCGAGTCGTCGTAGAGCACCAGAAATTGGACAATGGCGCTGAGGCCGTTTGAAACTTTCTACTCAGTCCCTTCCTGTCTCAGTGTCTGACATCCGACAGCGGATTTCGACTGGTGAATCTAGGAATCACTGAGTTGGAATGAAGAGTATAGAATTTTATTTCGAGTGATACTTCTGCGTCGCTAGCCAATGTTCAGTGGAAGGATTATGCGAGTATTCTGGACTTAGGTTTGAAAGCTAGAGAGGATACGTACTGTGATTCATTGACCTCCCTCCTATGCTCTCTATCCGGACTCTAGGATCCATCTTAACAGTACACTGTGAAGAGAGCGACATAGAAAGCATCATTTCCATCAAGACCGTCGTGGTTTGAGCGCATCAAATGGGTCCGGAGTCCGGATATGATCAATGATTTTAAAGGACTCCTGCGACAAAACGTAATTATGTTCCTGGAGATACGAATTGCGTGACCGTCCATCACTAAACCAGCAGCAGCTTGAGCACACGACGCAGTTCAAAGCACAACAAACACCTGAAAGAGCAGTGACATAAACAAAATTAGAGAGTGGTTGATCACGCGCTAGATGAACTGAGCGCTCAACAATAAAGACCCTCCATCTCCTACAGCATCTTTTCAAATACGGCGGTTTCCCACCAGATGTAGACGCAAATTACCTCTTCCTCGGCGACTACATGGACCGAGGAAAACAATTCAAACAACCTAAAATCTCCGACTCCGGACCGGTTTGACGTTGCCCTCAAACCACAACGGTCCCAACTCGATGGAACCCACGTTTTCTTTCTACGTCTCTCGTTTCGCAGTGTAGTGCAAAAATGGAGAATAGAATCTGGATAGAAGGCATTGAAGGGAAAAACACTGAGGTCAATGTAAAGTACGTATTTCTCACTTGCTTGCATTCTAGCTTCAAAAGTTAACAAAACGCTCGCAGATATTTTTGATTCTTCTATTTAATAGCAAAGTAGCACTATCACTTGCAATAAAAATCTTTACTCTTCATGCCAATTAGCGGTCCAAATCCACCAGTCGAAATCTCGTGTTGGAAGTACACAATCGCGGATGCTTCAAGTCTTAGTCGATGTCAGAGAGGCGACCACACTTCGACTTGGTGAGTAACCATCTTGCATATTCCCTTGCTGTCCGACCTTTAGACCGCTACATCTTTCTTGGGGCTCTGGTTCCACTCTCAAGTTTATGAAGTATGTGTTGTCTGGCAGGGGCGGCGAAGAGATCTCTCATTTCTACTCTTTGGGTCCCTCTACTCGGGCTTCTCTCGCAACTTGGCATTTTCATCGGAACCGGGCTCTTGTCGCCACAAAGCCTTATTATGCTCATTCTTACAACTCGAAACCGCCTAGATTTCTCTTCGCATTTGACTAATACACGACAACTCTCAGCTTCCTTGTTGCTACTTGGACAATGATTTTGACTTGTTGTTGACTTCCTCGCTGTCTTCGGGTTCCTCGCCTTCAATCAATTCGGCACATTCACATCTGTCCTCTCACTCGAAGAAATCCAACTTGTCGAACCGTCCTAGCCATGCAAATACAGGTTCATGGGATGGTCCCGCCTAGTGACGTCTATCCCATCACCTTGTGATTTTCTGCCAATGGATTCTGTTGGTGTGACACTGTCTCCTCCTGAACACGTCCCAACTATGCGAATATAATGGTCCTGGGTGAGATTTGTGCTATCAAAATATACCCTTGTGATTATCTCAGGGTGACGTTGCCTCCTTCGGGTTTAAAATCACAGTTCCAAACTTTTTTCTGCCTAGCCACCTGCTACAGGAAGTGTTGACATGAGTACGTCCTTATTTGAAGAACAGGATGTATCCCCCCGCAGTTCAATCCATTTCCTCAAGGGAGAGCGTGTACCCACGCGTCAGTAACGCCCTCCTCCTTCCCCCAGATATGATGGCAAAGGAGGCTTGGGCCAATTGCTCCATGCCCAACCTTTTTAGCACCTGGACGCCCGCCATGCGCGGTACCGCACAGCACCGCCAGCTCATTGCCCACCGGGGCTGGGACATTATGTATGACGGCATCCCCGATGGTTCAGTTAAGGCGCTCTTGCTTGCCACGGCGGGCGCGGCTGAGAACACAGGCAACAACGCAGAGTGCGATCTAGTCTTTCTTAAGCATGATGGAAAATCTTTGCTGATCACTCCCCGTGAACCAATCATTCAGCACGACCTCGTTGCCGACCGCCAGACCTTGGAGACTGAAGCCTGGGCTGATTTCACCCCGCCCCCCTCGGAGCGCCCCTTCCACGGGTTATTTCCCGTGAGCCCGGAGCAAAATATATGTCTCATCGCTATGTTGACACGTTGAGCAACATTGTCTATGGCTTCTCCTTCCTCCAAGAGATTGTTAGCAAAAACAGGAACGCAACGCTGATCTTTGACTGCCGAAACAATGATTGTGCTGAGGCCGCAGCCACGTTCAGCTACTATCCCAACCTCCACCAGAATGCTGCTATCCAATTCTACGGCTATACCATCCGTGACTATCAGGATTTCGAACAAAAGGTTCTTGCTTTTGGTCCACACATTGATTGGAAGAATTCCCGTTATGGTGCCCGAAGTACTGCCTATTCTCGCGGGCCTCCCCAGTAACTCACACGACTACAGCCGCATGCTTAACAATGCCAAGAACTGGTTTGTTTCAATGATCACAGGCGGCCTCAACATTGCGGCCCTCTCACTCGGTGCGGTTGGCGTTGGAGAAGGGGTTAATTTGGAGACAATGGAGGTGCAGGATCTCAAAGATGAACCCGTGACTGATATCAGAGTCAAAGCGGAGTTTATCAAAGACAAGGTCCTGCTTGACCTCCTTCAGTGGATCAAAATCAATTATCCTCAATACCCGCTCATTGGCCTTTCTATTACGTATGGCTTCAAGATAGAAGGCAAATTCTATACTCCTGCATTCCACACTGGTACTCCAAAGGAAATGCCCACTGGACAAGCAGGGCAAGTTTGGCAGTTGCGTGCGGTGCCCGGCAACCCTTTCCACCTTGGTTTTGATTGGGCAATTTGCGATCGACCTTATGATAATCTTAACTACATTCTCGGTACTAAGGACTATAAATGGCCTGTTAATGTTATCAATCCCGAGCGTGACATTTCCAATGCCCCCGTAGGCTGTTAAATACTGGGTGGCCTCCCATGGGCCCAACATGGGCCTCAATTGCAAAAATCCAGATTATTTTCTAAATACCTGAAAGCCCAACAGTCCAGCGTCCCATAAGGGTCAAAGATGGATTGTGGGCAGAAATTACCTTTCTAGACCCTATTTTAGAAGAGCCCCTTGTAGACAAACTAGATCTTGGACTAGATAAATCTCCAGTAAATAAGTAATCTGGTAGATGGATAAGGCAGGAAAGGCTCACCTCAGTTGTTGCATACTAGGTACAACTGAGGGAGGTAAAGTATAGGCTATGTGACCAGGAACGGAACCAGATTTTGACCAACTTTTTCTTGTGAAGGTTTCCGATTAGAAGGCTTTGAGTCAGGTACTGCAAAAACCTGCCAATCACTGAGTTCAATTGCAGTCATCCACATGTGGAAACCCGAACAACAGCTATTTACGAGATTATGCAGTGAAGTACTGAGATGCGGATGACTTTACTCAGTGAACCGCGGGGAGGCATGGTGGGAAACGACTCGGAGGACACTTTGAGTGGAGAGCATGAGCTCCGATCGAGTAGTTGGAAGCCTGGGAATGTGGGAGCGGGGGTGAGGTCACCCAAAATGTTAAATACAGTCCCCATAGAAAGCCTCGAAGTTTGCGAAGCGAAGAAGGAAGCCATCCGAACAAATCTGTGCTTTCTGAAGATTTTCTCCTCGGGGTACTATTAGTAGATCCAGTCCCCAGCAATTTTGGCATACAATGGAAACTTGAAGGGGCCTGATGAATTCATGGCTGGATCTGAAGCATATTTATTTAGTTTACAGGTGCGCAACCGGTGCGCTTATGGATATTCAAATTCCAATGTGCTTACTACTAGTACCGAATCCCGACACGTTCAAGTTGCACTTGTGTTCAAAGTAAATAAATACCTAGCCCAGGTTTGGGATAGTCGCACCCACCCACGATAGCAAGTATATAAGAGTCTATGCTCTGAAAGAGACTTTCAACTCAAATCAACTTGTCATCATCACGCTGAATGGAATTTCAAACTCCTACAGTGATATGATGATTTTGTGACGATTAGAATCTTTCTTGACTAAATCAGAGGTAGTAATCCGAACAGAGTTAGGATTGGATGTTCCCTGTTGGATCCGAAGACTCCTCTAACATGTAGATTATATATTTAGCGTGAGTGTACTAGCTACCCCAGATTTGGTTTAAGTGATCAGTCTAACTGCAATGCCATCACCTTAGTAGTCCAAAAGCAATGAACTATTGTAGTGTGCATTAAGCAACCATTGGAGATTAGTATGCAAAGGCTGTATTTACCAAGTGCTGAGCATGCCTGGAGCATGCCGTAGTGAGAAACTTATGTAAAGATACTAGCATACTATCTAACATACCAATTAGACCTGAAGCAGCTTCCTCTAAGGTTGTGGCTGAAGCGACATAAGTCACATAACAATTGCATTGGAAGCCACAATCTCGTCTGCTGTAGGCGGAAATGAATGAGGACAAAAATAGCATCCACTCGGCCAATAATGATATCACTATCAACCCAGATAACACACACTATAAAAACCCGCAGTCGCATCCTCAACTGCGTCATAACAAAGTGATGGCAGGAGATAGTACATTGCTTCCCTCTAGCTATGTCCCTCGCCTTCAGCTCCTCTTTCGAGAAATTGATTACCGCTACGTTGCTCAATCTGCTTCAAAGGTCTTCCTCAATTCCCACCAAGCCAGCTTGGTCTCATCGAAGAGGGCTCCGGAGGGATGACGGAATGGTGTTACCCTTATGCCGACACTGAAGTGAAAACTGTGTTGGCGAAACTTAATGCCATAACGATATACATTGATGACTCGCTGGATGATGAGACAATGTGCGATGAAATTAGTAAATTCGCACATCATGTCTACATAGGCGAATCTCAGCCATCCGGCATACTCAATCTATACCATGGGGCTATAAAGGAGCTTTCGCACCTCTTTGAAGGGGACCCAGTGCAGCGAGGGCTGGCCGTTACACCCTGGATCAATTTTCTAGATGTGTGTCTCCTGGAGAAGCGCCTCCTGACCATAGACAAGGAGCTGCGTGCTAGTCCTTATGATATGGGGTACCAGGATCTTGCACAGCAACGGAGTCAGGGCATACTAGGTCCTGCAGCTCGAGAGACCTTGCCAAGAGCTAGGATTAACTTGTGAGATGATGATAGATCAGTGCTCGCACATGATTATTCACTAACACGTGTGTTTTCAGCCCACTTTACTTTCGTTATAGATCGGCCATTGCGGATGCATGTTCAGCCGCCATATTTAAGTCAACCAAGGAACAAAGCTTGCCACTGTCAAGATATATCATAGCAGTGCCTGACATATCATTCTATGTTGTCAGTATCAGAGAACCATAATAATGTCCTTTATTGCTTACAGTTTGTATAGGCGATTATGAACGATCTCCTTTCCTTTCACAAAGAAGAGAAGCTCGGTGAATCCATCACCATGATTCACCTGCACACGCAGTCACTGAAAGAGAACAGTGGAACAGGTGCATCTGGGAAATGGACAACATTGGATACGTTTAACCTTCTGTGTGATGAAGTGAGAGATGCCACCTTCAGGATTGACGAGCTTTTAAGGTTGCAGGACTGTGAAAGAATCGTAAGGGACGGACTGGACAGTAGGGACATGGGCCTTTCCGGCGTCGATATAACGATCGCACTCCAGTGGCGAGGATTCAGAGATGGTTATATCTCATGGCATTTAAAGTCGCAGAGGTACAAGTTGGACTTCATCCAGGCTGAACAGTTCCAACAGAATTAGCTGATATTCCAGTAAAGACCTATTACCATACTCAAATGTGACACCATTATGTAGCAGCATTTGAATTTTGAACATCATGATTCATATCTCAACTGACCTAGCTATCTGCTCCATTGTTCTGTTGGATTTGGGATTTGTCATTCCAAGCTCGTAATCTTACGTAGGTACAAAACTGTAGTCAGCGGATGCTTCTGCATCCGTTTGTCTCTCTCTTCTGACCGTCACGGAGAGGACAACCGGAAATACACTCGTTGCTGTCTGTTTACCCTCAGGAGCCTATCACAACTAGTGTTGTGCCGGCTGGGGCCCGGCTCAGAAGCCCCGGCTACGGCTCAAAAGCCCCGGCCAGGGCTCGTCAAAAATCTGAGCCGGGCCCTAGCCCCCAGGAAGGGCCGGCTCAAAGCCGGCTCAGGCTCAGGCCGGGGCCCAGGCGCTAAAGACACATGTCTTGAGGCGCTAAGCCCCCTGTCCTCGGTGGACTCTACACAATGATACTTTTGGCTTTCTGGTTGCTTTCTGAGTGGGTGAGCGTTAATACACCTGCTTTTTGAGATGATTTGGATCTGTAAGGCCAATGCAATACATTCATCAGGCAAATTAATTGGCAGTAATGGAGCCGTTCTTCAGCCTGGTTAATACCTCTGGGAACCATCAGTGCAAAATTGGCCACCAGTGATGATACATGTGCTGCTGCACAGAGTAACTTTTGACATGCTGCTCAATGTTTCATTAAGCGCTGAGCTCCGGCTCAGGCCCCGGCCCAGGGCTTTGAGAATTCTGAGCCGGGCCTTGAGCCCTTCTGAGCCCTATGACGGCTGGGGCCAGGCTAGGCTCAAAGACGGCCGGCTTTGGGGGCTCAACGGCCCTGAGCCGTAGCCGGCACATCACTAATCACAACATGTTCCACAAAAGCTCAATGGATAGACCTGAACTCACTGGCAAGCTCTGCCTATTCTATAGTTATTCCTTTCCTATCTCATTTATTTTGTACTGATTATTTGGAGTATTCGCCCATCTACCACAGGCGGCAGTGATGAGACTTTTAAGTTTTAATCTTAGGAGATGGCTATGTGGGTGACTACTCAAGGAGTAAATACAACCAAATTGGCATCATCTTCTAGCGGTGGGATCCAAATTTTGAACAAGGGCGGGGCATTCGTGCATTGATAATCATGAGGGTGACATTATATTCACCATATACCACAGTGAATACACGAGAAACCCCCAAACTGTAAGTACCTTTCTTGTATATATAATAATTGATGACCGAAGTTTAATTAAGCAAATAAATAGCCCCTTGAAGTCCGAAAAACTCGCGATAGCGACCACTGACTAGATGTACAGATATGTATGAAGAGCGACATCGGCCCCCAGCTTGACTTTATCCATGACAGGACTCGCGATAGCACTATAAAAGGTACCCAACGGTACCGTTTTGGGTTTACATTTCCTTTCGTTTTTTCCTCCTTTCATTCCTCTTTTGTTCTCTTCCCTTCCCTTCTTTCCCCCTCCCCCACCCGCCACTCTTTACCTTCCTGTTTCTCCCATCCTCATTTTCTGCTGTGCAAAAAATGGGCGACGTAGTATCCGAGGCCTTCAACATGGGCATGCATCCATCCGTGACTTCACTGATTGTGCGAAACCCCGCGCCTTTTACCACTTGCCATTCAATAACGTATGATTTGCACTCTAGTTTCAATTCCTATTCTACGGTACGGATCGCGTTATTCTCCGTCCGCATACACCCGCTCATGGAGTTTGTTCAGGCGCATACATAATTCTAGGAGGAGTATATATTTTGTTACAACTTCGAGAAGTGAAACTAGACAAGAAGTTTCAACATCCAATCTACCCTATTTCCTTGCTCGTGTTGTTCGTACTTGCAACCGGAGGGATCATAGTGTCTGTGTATGAAGTGGAGAACGTTATTGAATTCGTTATCGTCGAACTTGCTGGCTTAGACGCAACTGGCAGGGCGCGGAATCTTGAGAACTACAGGTGTGTTTGAATAATAATTACATCTTTTCAATTGCGAAGAATTGTATTTAAAAGCGGGGTTTTTTTTAAATTTAGGACGGCGATCTCAGCGCTATTTGGGACTGCAAAGTGGGTTGTCCTGATACTTACATACTATATCAACGCTCAAACAAATCTTCTAGCTGGGTGGCTGACGGTGTGCTTGTTCGTTCTTTCTAATATTTCTACCGTGTTCCAAGGTCTCAATGATACTCCATGGGAAGGTATACCGCTGTTATCATGTGTGGAATAGGAAAATTTGGATTCCTCTCGTTCCTGCTGTCTTGTCCGTGATCAATGCTGGTACGTGTGCCTTATGCCCCTATTAACCAAATTGAATGTTGACTCGGAGTAACTCCTAGCCATATCATATGCCGCAGTTGCAACCAAGAAGGCCGGCGGTGATGAGCTGTTCATGATCACCACCGGTCAGTCCAATGATGTTACAATAGGGGGCCACCTCAACTTTGTTTTCCTGGGCGTGATCATCTTCAATAACCTTCTCCTGACAGGACTTATTGGTGCGTCGAGTTGACCCTACTTGCAGCCATGACAAGTGTAATTGTGTATTTAGCCGGCCGCATTTGGTGGCTGAACAGGGTCCATGCTCGCCTTCTGGGTATTGACGGACAAGACAAACGGTTGAATGCAATCGTGTCTATGCTGTATGTCTTGTCTGATTCTCCTGCCTTTTTTTCCACTCGCGTTCAACTCCCGTTTGTCAGTGTTGAGTCAGGAACACTATATCCTACTGCCCTGATTATCTGCTTAATCATTGAAGTCAAGGGTTCACCCGCCACGATGACCCCCATCCTTCTCCAGGTGGTGGTGCGTATAATATCTTCGACTTTGAGCTTTACTAAATTGATCACTTTTGCTTTTTCAGCCTGAGGGAATTGTACCGACGCTCATTATGGTGAGGACCCTGCTTGGCCTTGGTGTCGGGGGATCTCCTCATAGGAGTGTAGAAGCTGAGGCTGAAGTGGACGGAGACCTTGAGCCTCCGACTCTCCGCTACACCGATGTCAAGAGAAAATGGTCCAATGCAACCAGCTCTTTCCCTTCGGAATCTGCAGCATCTCCGTCCAGGTATACTTATGTCCACGACGATTTACATGGGACATTAGTCTGTGAGCCTTTAGAGATTCCCGCATATCATCGCGACAGGGAGTCGAACACGGGTTACCAATCAGAAAAGCAGCAGATTGAGCTGAGATATGAGCCTCGAGAGGCGTCTGCTCCAACTACCAGCTTTGGGACGGTCGAACCTCCATCATCGTCATCAAAGCAACAGCATTTTTGATACCAAAAAATTACAGCCCCTACGATATTCCACCAAGCAGGTATAGATGACGAGATGAAGTGTAATGTCCATTGTCAACATGATTGTATTTAGCTTATATCTCCAACTATCTTTAATCTCCGACTATCTTTAATCAATCCAATCATTTATACACTGTCTTGTGAGCTCTTGTGAGCTATGCGAGCGAATTGGGAGGTTTTGAGCTGTATTATTCTTCGGACATAGTGGGATCCTTTGTGCGTTCTTTAGTATGCCTGAGGCATAGGTATTGGTAACTTAATACGTGGGTTAGCGTATCGATATAGGACCCAAGGACCAGAAAAGCTACAGCCTCGGTAATAGATTCGCCATAACTAGGTACCTTGGGGGCGAAAAAAGACAATATAAAAAGTGGTGGACGCAAGAATATGAGTAAATAAACACTCCCACCATCATTGGATCCTCCGAGGAGCATCCTTCCTCAGACGACGTGGACAGCCTCTTGCCTTCGTGACGGTGCATAATTATTGCATGTACGAGTATGCGGCCTAGTCACATCGACACATTCACAGTGTTACTTCCGGTACTTAGATCGGAATAGAAACGAAGGAAGGGAGGAAGGGAGGGATGACACGGAATGGTCCAAGAAAGGAAATATTTGCTTCCTATTATTTAAATTCCCGTTATGGAAAGTGCAAATGCGCCGATTTCATCATCAATTCATCTATCGATGACGTTGTAGTAACTTTCTCCCAAATCGAGGGCTTCAGTTCGTGTAGCGCCCTAATTTTCACATGCTGAGGCTGGAACCAATTCTACTCGCGATCGCGTGTGCTACTTGGCCCACTTGACCCTCTGCTAGGAAGTTATATCTGCCTCTCCCGCCGAATTGCCGAGTCTTTTGAAGTTTGTTTCAGGGTTGCGAGGAGCGGATACATACTACGAACCCTAAGTACTACTCGCCCTCCTCCATAGGTGATGATCTTACTCTGCCGATCATGCCAATGGACTCTGTCGGTGTAGTCGTTCTACACTTTTTGCCTAGCCACTTGCTGACAGGTATAGCAGGCTGGCGTGACACATCCTTATTCGAAGAACAGGATGTAACGTGTAACCCCAAAGCCCTCATCCTTCCAGTTTATAAGAATTTTGGGTCAACTGCTCCACACCCAGCACCGCTAGCTGAAGCGCTGATTGCCCACCGGGATCTGTAGAATGGCATCCCCGATGGTGCCGTCAAGGTGCTCTTGCTTGCCACTGCAGATGCGGCTAATAACATGGGCAAACAGAGTTCTTCTCAAAGCGCAGAGAAAAATCTCGGCTACTCTTCCCTTGAAAAGCCAAACCAGCACAACCTCGTATCGACCACCAGAACTTGGAGGCTGGAGTGCTGGAGCCTAGGCAGATTTTAACTTGCCCTTTCCTTGAAGTGCACCTTCCATGGTTCGTTTCCCTTGAGCCGGGCCCGAGCAGAAGTTGTGTCCCATTCTTACGTCGATACTTTGAGGAACTGCGTCGTTTGGCTTCTCCTTAGATTCCCCCGCAAGATTGTTAGCGGCGCTTATCTGCGACTGCCGAAACAAGAGGCCGCAGCCATGTCCAGCTGCTATCCCAACCTCCGCCAGAATGCTGCTATCCGGGTTTACGGGTATATCATCTGCGACTATCAGGATTTCAAGCAGAAGGTCCTTGCTTTCGGTCCGCGTACTGATTGGAAGCCCGAGGGATATTTTCTATAGTCACTTCCCGTTATGTTGCCCGAAGTAGTACCTGTTCTCGTTGGCCTCCCCACTGGCAGTAATCCACACGATTACAACTGCAAGCTTAACAATACTAAACACTGGTATTACAAACAGCCTTGTCATTGCCTTCCTCTCAGTGCGGTTGGCGTTGGAGAATGGGTCGGTTTAGAGACAGTGGTGCACGATCTCAAAGGTGAGCTTATGACTGTAAAGATAAGGCCTTGCTTGACCTCGTTCAGTGGATAAAACATACTCTCAATATCCGTCATTGGCCTTTCTATTACACCGAAGGAAATTGAGCTCTCTTAATGGTACCAGCACTTATACTGAGTTTGATACTTTTCCTGGTTATTATCGAAATGGGGAGGCGGCCTGGGTTTGCACATAAAGGAATACTTAGGCCCCGTTCTGTTCCCGCGACTCAATGTGATACGATAAAATCCCTCTGCCAAATTTCCGTGAGAAATACGGTAGACATTTTGGATCACTCGTCTCGCATTTTTCGTGTTCCGCAACACCAAGGAGATTTTTTGTGCGACTTGGTGTGTTTGCAGTCAACGAGTAGGGCTCTCATGCTCATCGCTGGCAATGATGATAACAGCCATTTTCTTTCTTTTAGTAGTTTATAGGCTAAGACATGAACTAACACTTCAACACTGATAAAACAAGTCAGAACAATCATATTCTATTTTTCTGTATTTATGGTCTGGTTATTGTGAACAACGACGACACCTTTTGGAGCGACGTCGGGCAGTATTGATGAACACCGGACGTCGTGATCCACAAGCAGGGTCGCATGGAGTCACATCCGAACCTTTCCAACTCGCATCAAGTTTGATACGATGCGGAATTTGCTTTTCTATCGTATCACATTTTATCGTATCTCACTGAGTCGCGGGAGCAGAACGGGGCCTTAGTAATACGAGGGAATATGTTTGTTAGGCACGAAATAACAGTTTAATAGCGCAATCGGATAACAGGGTCGTTTATTAGCAATACTAATAGTTTCCGATGGCCAAAATACAAAGGAATAGTAATACGAGGGAATATGTCTGTTAGGCACAAAATAACACTTTTTTAACAGCGCAATCGGATAACAGGGTCGTTTATTAGCAATAGTTTCTGATGGCCAAAATACAAAATGCATAAGGTAAATACTTTGGAGGAAACTTTGGCTGATCTGGGGGGGGGAACAAAGGATGTTCGGGGTATTTGGTAGGTACTTAGTGCGGCGAATGGTCAGACCAAGATACGGGGTTTTCGAAATTCAAAAGTCTACGTTCAACTACCATCATGAAAATGCGGCTTTAAAATGTTGAAGTGCGAGAGTTAAGCTATCCTATAGGCCATCCTATACTGATTGCTTATCGTGATCCGCTTGAAACATCAGAAAATATCGCATCGGCACGACTCATATAAAGGAAGAAAGTAAGAAAACATCCCGTAACTGCTGGTTCAGTTCAACGTCCGATCGACCCATCATGCAACCTAAAGTTTTCTGCTTATATCTCTTTGCCATGCTTGTGTTCACTAGTACTGGGGGTGCGCTACCCGTTAACGTGCATAGAAAGCCTGCGGTTCTACCTCTTCCAAAGCTTCGTAGCAAGCCTGCGACGCTACCTCCCAAGCACGCGCTACCCCAGCCTGTGCTATCTCTTCCTGTTGGTTCTAGTCCTGTAAATATTCCTTTCAAAACTTGCTATAAGTGCCATGCTTGTATTTATCTTTTTTTGCTCTAGTTCAGAGTGAGGTTCCTTGATTCCGAGGGTAGACTCAGGCCCAACTCGGAGGGACCAAAGGGGACATGCGATACACTGACCTCCTCCGCGAGAACTCGAGTTGGTAGAGCCTTTCGAACATTGTCAAAAAATGCTAAAGGAAAGCCAGCCGCCGCCCTGCACTCTCGCTTTTTAGCTGGTATTGACTGGTGGGAAGACCATACCCGTGTTGGTGCGGAACCGGTGCTTTATGTTGTGATCAAGGGCCCTCCTGTATGCATCCCTTACTGCTTTGGGCTCACCGTTCGTCAAGAGGAGCTGTACATGCCGTTCTCAGTGGGGTCAAAGGCGTCGCCGACCTACAGCGAACTTCACTACCCCGACAACTCGGCTGAGGGATTTGGGATGTTTGCTTCCAGGGATAGCTATGTGGGACATCCAGCAATCAAAAATGCCCTGGGCACGTTCTCAGTGTTTTTGAGGGGTTTCAAGAAAGAAGTGATGCAAGCGCAGGCTTTGGCGAAGGCGACCAATAACCCTGTGATATGGCCCGTTCTCGAGGCGACCAATAACCCTGTGATATGGCCCGTTCTCGAGGCAACCGATAACCCTGCAGTATGGCCTATTCTCGAGGCAGTGTCTGCTCCAGCATCACCATCGCTCGACGCTCACATTACGCACAAAAAATCTGAACTGCAAGAGCTCAGCCTTGCGGATTACATTGGAAGCAACATTACATACGGAGAATTTGAACCGACCGTCGCGGCACCAGCACCCTCGCTTGACAACAGTCACCTTCCACAAGGACCGACAGATGCAGATCTCAGCCTTCTTCTGAAGTCGCACTTGTATGGTACAGATGGGTCTTCCACCTCGGATCATCACTGAATCCAAATCAGGATGTAGACCTCGACACCCATTATTATTTTGAGATCTAACTTGTCCATTGGTGTGTTTTCATCATTTGTGGATTGCTGAGAGACCCCGCAGTTGACTGTTTCGGTTTTGTTGCACAGAAATTCACTTGCGCGGGTCAGCCAGGACAGTCGTTGCGCAGGATCTGCTTGTGGAGTTCCCTGTATAGGAATTGGTCAGAAAAATGAGAAGACCTGCCGAAGTCCTGTTGGAGTCTTGTACCCTTGATATTTTGGATTTTTAATCGAGAATAGATAATTTGTACTCCCTTTAGGTCAAGCCTTTCGCTTGAAACATGTCACGGGGGAGCAGCGATAAATTGGTGGTGTTGGTTGTTCACGCATCAGTAAGGGAGACTTCAGAAAGAATTCAGAAATGAGAAATAAATGATATGATGAGCCAGGTGAAATACTAATAACTACAGGACTTGTGCAAGATACTGGATGATGGAGCAGCTAGTAAGTTATACTATGACCGTGGCGTCTAATCGACATGTTCGTATAATCGAAGGTGTGTGAAGACCCCTCGCCCAGTCGGAAAATCCGTCTCAGAGAGCTACTGCAGGCAGAGCCAGGTGAGAGCTTATATCAGGCAGGCAGCGGCCGCCGACTCTGAGAGTCGGGATCCGCCTGGTAGTTAAGACCATACATAGGGCAAATACGCGCGAGGGAACTCGGGCTGTTCTGGGGGGAGGAATTGGCGAAGTTGCCACGTTCTTGAATTTTTTTGGCGGGGTTCAAGAAAAAAGCGAAGGAGATAGCCGAAGACACCGGGAAGGAGGTAAAATGGCCTGTTCTCGAGACAATGGTGTCAGTGCCAGTGCCAGTATTGCCATCGGGTGGCAGTCGCAACCAAGGGGCATCGAAGGATGCAACTCCGCCTCCCGGCATAGCACCAGCAGTGGGGTCGGGAGCTAACATAGCGCAACCACAGGTCGACAGTCACGGTACGCAGGGACCATGGAGTCACCTTCAGGATGAGTTGGAGTCGTCTTTGGGCCGTGCTCATCCCAAATAACATATCTCAGAGAAGGATGTAGAATAATGATGACTCGCAGGCGAAATACCAGTAGTAATATTACAGAACTTGTGCGTAATACTAGATGACGAAGGAAAAAGGCAGGAAAAAGGGCGCGTCATCATTGTATTTACACCGATAAAACTGAAAGAACAGTGCGTTCGTGAGGCAGGATGTACGTGTTGTCGCGATGATGAGAAGGATAAGTAAAACAGTTCAGATAGACAGAGACAAAAGTGTTCACTAAGGTCCAATGAAACACTGCGTGAAGATAAACGCAAAACGGAGAAGGATGGATGGGCGAGGCGGAGGAGCAGGGGTCAAAGCAGATTCAGCGACGCGAAACACGGGCAACACAATGATAGCCATTGCTGTCGGGTGGCGTGTATTTTCTGCTTGCGCGGACTAACTGGCCATCCCATGCTCATCCCACTGTATGGATATTTTGTCCTTTTCTCCGCAGGTTTGAGAATCTCGAGGGATGGAAAGTCGTCGGTCAATAGAACATCACAAGGCTCTTGAGATAGTGTTTCGTCAACGTTCCAACCTAATGAGCTCAACATATTTTATATAATTAGTTCCATAGAGTCGTGTTTCTGAAAGAAATGTGAAACGTGTAAACAGTACACCGTGGTCTTTACCTAGAAGAAAAGAGAAGATGAGTTGAATGTCATGTGGCAGAAAAAAAAAGACGCACCAGGATCTGTAACATCGGTAGGCCGCATTACTCTTTGTATTTACCCCATTGACTTCAAGCAGCTTCAACTCTGGACTGAGCCCTGCATGTATTGTAAAAATCTTCTCGTCGATGATGGCAGCGATAGGAAGAGACAGAGAGCAGTCGGTAAATGTCTTCCACTGTTTGATGTTGTATCAACGTTTGCCTGGAAACTACCACGCGAGCATCAGCTCACTAAACCCAGCCGAACTCTGCGTCAGATGTTCGCAGCCAGCATATCTGTAAATTCGGTTGATACTCATGCAGGACAAAAAGGGTTTCCGGGTATTTCGTCTTGTAGGCAAGTAAAAGTTTCCAACGCTTGTTTTCTCCATGTAGTTAGCAGGGAAGAGGAAATTAAGTAGCTTCCGGTGGAAGACTGCCGTACTCGAGATGCAAAAGATTGAATTGTGACCGTGTACGGTGTAATGGATGGAGGTCTTTCTACCGGCACGTGGCAAAGCGCACACGACAATTGTGAGCGCCCAGTTCATCTAGATCTAGCGTCTCCGACGGCCGCAAAAATCTTGAAAAATGGCAGGTTTTTAGAAACAATGTAGCACTTGAGTCCGAAATCTGAGGTTGTGGAGATGCAAGGCGCTGAGGCCCGAATATATTACTATAACTGTTTCGGTTTTGCTGCACAGAAATTTACTTGCACTAAGCTAGGTCATGCAGGATTTACTATTGGATTTAAGTGGACAAAATACAAAACGCTATACTTGGAGGAACATAGGGATAGGGCAGAGACTCGCGAGGGACTCGGGCTGATCTGGGGGAGGGAGTTGGTGGAGATTCGGCCTCTTAACAATCAAAAATCGCGCAATGGTACCATCATGAAAAATCCGGCTAGTAATTTGAAATGAAGTGCGAGAATAGTGCGAGAATTGAGTATTGTGATCCACTTGAAACACCAGAAAACATCGCATGTAGTAGTAATGGTCAGATAAAGGAAGAAACTAAACAGAAACGTCCCTTGAACTGCTGGTTCAGTTTGACACTCGACTTTCAGGCGGCCTCACATTACGCTTACCACTCGCTCACCTTACATTTCTCTTTGCACTCATATCCATATCACCTTGATCATCATGCAACCCAGACATATCTGTCTATATCTCCTTGCCATGCTCATGTTCACCAGCACTGGGCATGCACTACCTGTTAAACTTCACCAGCCTGGGGAAGTACATCCGAGTCCTAATGATCCAAGGTCTGCACTACCTCAGCATCTTACACGTCGTGTTGCCCCGATTAGCCCTGTAAGTGTTTTCTTCTGAGACTTGTTACAAGTCCCATGCGGGTAAGTATTTATCTTTTCTACTCTAGTTCAAAGCCTGGTTTCTTGATCCCGAAGGCAGACTCATCCCCAACTTCAAGAAGTGGGATGAGCCGCACGATCAAGAGATCACTAGAATTGCGAGAGCTCGAGTTGGCAATGCCCTTGCAGGAATTTCCAAACTAAATGCGGCCAAAGGAAAGTCAGATGCTGTACACAAGCTCTTAGACCTTGGTGTTTCCTGGAAAGACTATATCCCAGCAGTACAAAAGATGCCCAACGTGGAAGGAATGAAGGAAGGGATTCAATTACTTGAAAAACGAGCGCTTTTTTTTGCGATCAGGGGAGAGGGGTGTAAGCCTTATTGCATTGGGTCACTGTTTGTGCAGAGATTCCAGTCTCAACAGGTCCAGCGCCTGCTGCGACGTCGACTGGAAGGAAAGTTAGGAAACAGCCGGCCTGGAGGCGCAGAGAACTTCACTACCCTGATGACAACCTCCCTCGGGGATTCGGGAAGCTTTATGCGGATAGAGGCACATTCCGAGGCACACTCGATGGTGATGTTGCCACATTCACGAAGTTTTTGGCGGGGTTCAAGCAAAAAGTGAGGGAAGCAAAGGAGAAAGCCAAAAACACTGGGAAGGAGGTAGAATGGCCGATTCTTGAGACGACGGTGTCAGTGCCAGTGCCAGCATCACCATCGGTTGTAGTCACCAACAAGGGGCATCGAAATCGAATGACATTAGACAGGGAACATCACAACCAAAAGAGTTATCAAAAGATCTCGGCCTCAATGATTACTTGAAGGGTGCAGCTGGGCCTCCCGGCACAGCACCAGCAACTGGGTCGGGAGCCGACATAGCGCCAGCGCCAGCGCAACTACCGGTTGAGCATCGCCTTGAGATGGAGCTGACGTCGTGGTTGGATGGTCACAGATAACAGATCTCAGAGAAGGATGTAAAAGCGAGAATAGAATAAAATGATGACTTGCCAGGCGAAATACTAGTAGTAATACTAGACGAGGAAAAGGGCAGGAAAAAGGGTCCATTATCATTGTATCTACACCAATAAAACTGAAAGAACAGTGCATTCTTGAAGCAAGTATGAGTACAGGATGTACGTATCGTCGCGACGATGAGAAGGAAGAGTAAAACAGTTCAGAGAGACATGGATCACTATGGTTCAATGAAACACTGCGTGAAGATAAACAGGGAAGGATGGATGGGCAAGGCGGAGGAGGAGGAGGAACTGGGTCAAAGCGGATTCAATGAAAAGGCATAGCCTTGACAAGGCGACCCGAGACATGGGCAATACGATAATAGCCATTGCTAGCGAGGAGCGCGTGTTTTTCTGCTTGCACGGTGGAGTAACTGGCCGTCCCATGCTCATCCCAATGTATTGATATTTTTCCCTTTTCTCCACAGTTTGAGAATCTGGAGGGACGGAAAGTCGTCGGTCAACAGGACATCACAAGACTCTTGAGATAGCGTACCTGGAATGAATGCAATAGTGTTTCTTCAATGTTCCAACCTGATGAGTTCAACGATTTTATTAATAATTAGGTCCATGTCGTGTTTTTGAAGGAAACGTGAAACGACGTCCGGGCCAAATGTAGACAGTACTCCACCATTGTTCTGACTATCCGGTGATGTCCTTGTCAGGATCCATAGCAGATCGCAGAAGAGAGCCAGAAGAAATGAGAAGATGAGTTGAACGTAATGTGGCAGAAAAAAAAAGACGCACCAGTATCCGTAACATCAATACGCCACATTACCCCTCCTACCTACTCCATCGACTTCAAGTAGCTTCAAGTCCGGACTGGCACTTCGTGCATCTCGTTGATGATGCCAGCGATAGGAAGAGACAGGGAGCAGTCAGTAAATGTTCCATAGTTTGATGTTGTATCGACGTTTGCCCAAAACTATGACTAAACCCAGCCGAACATGTCCACAGCAAGCATATCTGTAAATTCGGTTGATACTTATGCAGGATAAAAAGGTTTTCCGGGTATTTCGTTTTGTAGGCCAGTAAAAGTTTCCAAAGCTTGTTTTCCTCGGTCCATGTAGTTGCCGAAGAAGAGAAAGTTAAGTAGCTTCCGGTGGAAGACCGCCATAGTACTCGAAAAAGACGCAAAAGATTGTAATTTGTTGAATTGTGACTGTGTACGGTGTAGGAGATCATGATGGATTTACGGAGGTCTTTCTAACGGCACGTGGCTACGACAATTGTCAATTGAGCGCCCATTCTAGCGCTCGGATGGCCGCAAAAATGGCAGGTTTTTAGAAACAATGTAGGGCTTGAGTCTGAGATCTGAGGTTGTGGAGATGCAGGGCGCTGAGGTGCTGAGGCTTGGTGCCATTGCGAATATATTAACTATTTCGGTTTTGCTGCACAGAAATTTACTTGCGTTAAGGTCGTCCATGGGCAATAATTCCAAGGATTATTATCGCCGAAAGTGAACAAAGTACAAATTGTTCTGTTTGAGGGAACATAGGGCAGAGACTCGCGAGGGCACTCGGGCTGATCTGGGGGAGGATTGGCGAAAACACGGGGTTTTCAAAAATCGCGCTGCTACCATCATAAAAATGCGGCTATTAGGAAAAGTGAGCATACTGATTGCTTATCGCGATCCACTTGAAACACCAGAGAATACCGCACCACCGACTATTGGTTGTTGATCATATAAAGGAAGAAAACAAAAAAAAGAAACTAAAAAGAAACGTCCCCGCAACTGCTGGTTCAGTTCGACGTTCGACGTTCGACTTTCACGCTTCACGTTACGCTCACCACTCGCTTACCTCGTATTTCTCTTTGCATCGAAACCCATATCCATATCACCTTGAACATTATGCAACCCAAACATATCTGTCTATATCTCCTTGCCGTGCTCATGTTCACCAGCACTGGGCGTGCGCTACCTGTTAACCATCACCAGCCTGGGGATGTACATCCTAATGATCCAAAACCTGCGCTACCTCAGCATCTTACACGTCGTGTTCGCGCGATTAGCCCTACAAGTGTTTTCTTTCGAGACTTGTTATAAGTCCCATGCTCGTATTTATCTTTTTTCTGCTCTAGTACAAATCCTGGTTCCTTAATGCCAATGGCAGACTCATCCCCAACGTCGGGAACACACCCGATAAAGAGACCACTACAGATAGAAAACGAGTTGGCCAAGCCTTTCTAGCAATTTACAACGCAAATAAGGAAAAGCCAGATGTCCTCGCTAACCTTCATTACGTTTCCTGGAAAGTCTATGCACCGGAAGAGACGGCCCCACCCACCACGGAAGGAGGGAAGGAAGGAATTCGAACACCCAACCAGCCCGCGCTTTTTTTTGCGATCCAGGAGAGGAGTGCGAGCCTTATTGCTTTGGGTTAACTGTCCGTGAAGAGAGACCGGACCCAAAGGAACGGCCGAACTGGTTACGGCCGAACTGGGTCTATAGCGAATTACACTACCCTAATGACAACCCTGGATTCGGGAAGCTTACTTCCAAAGGAGGTAAAGCACTCCAAGGCGAAATCACACATGCACTCGAAGGCGAAGGCGAAGTTGCCACGTTCTTGAATTTTTTGGAGGGGTTCAAGAAAAAGTGATGAAAGCGAAGGACGAAGCCAAGAAAAAGCGGGAAGAAGGTAAATTGGCCTGTTCTTGAGATGATGGTGCCAAGGTCAGTTCCAGTGCCACCACCAGTGGGAAGTCACAAACAAGGGGCATTGAAATCGACAAAGAGTGGAAAAGGAGCATTGTCATCGGTTGGGACTCGCAAAGAAGTGGCATCGAACTGAAAACGCCATCAAACAAGATTATAAAAGGATCACGATCAAAAAATATCGGCCTCTTGAAGCCAATTCGCATAGCGCCAGCGGGGTCGGGAGCCAATGTAGTGCCAGCAGCGAGGTTGGGAACCGAAATACAGCCAGCGCTAGCGCAACCACTGGTCGACAGTCACGTTACGCAGGGACCAGATCACACTGACAGTGACAGTGACAGTGACAATCGCCTTGCGGCTGGTCTGTTGTCGTTTTTGGGTCCTCATCGCGGGTAACAGATCGCGTAGAAAGATGTGGAAACAAGCAATAGAATAACGATGACTTGCCAAGTGAATACCAGTTGTAATACTTGTGCTAGATACTGGATGATGAGCGTCGATGAGCGCTCTGAGCCGCCATAAGAATGAACGTTTGAGCAAACAACAAACCATGAAAAAGGCAGGGAGAGGGAGTGTCGGGGATCATCGTAATTACGCGCGCATGAAAAAAAACAGTATAAAACGATAAAACAGAAAGGGCAAGTATGAGAACAGCATGTATGTATCTCTCGACGATGAGAAGGAGGGGTAAAACGGTTCGGATAGATGTTAGACAGAGGCAAAGGTGGATGAACATGAATCCAAAACGGGGAAGGACGGGCAAGGCGGAAGAGGAGCAGAACCTAAAGCGGGTTCAATGAAAGGCAATAACCAAGGCAATGCGATGCGAGACACTGGCGCGTCTGGCGACTCGAACCCAGTGACCAGTTATTACTGTTGGTAGTGTGTAGCCCCAGAAAGTCGGATTTAACCCATTTTGCTGTCCTTGCGCAGCAGTGTAACTGGCCCTCCTATATTCATCCCATTACATGAACATTTGCCCTTTTCTCCGCAGGTTTAAGAATCTGGAAAGACGGAAAGTTGTCAGTCAACGGATCATACAACTAGTAGGATGGCTACCTGGAATGGACACAATAGTGTTTCGTTTTGTCAATGTAGCGCCTGTCTTATCAAACTCGCCACAAGAATTTGGTGCTGAGCAAAGTGTTACCAGATGTCGTTGGGCGAATAATTCGGGTCACCTTCGACGACCTGTGATCGTTTCGCGTGAGTGAGTGCCTAGTTGCAACGGCGGATGAAATGTTCGAACCTGATGCACAATGAGCTCGACAAATTAGGTCGATATCGTGTTTTCGAAGGAAACTTGGGCATGAAATGATGTTCGGCCAAAGGTAAACGATACTCCACGGTCCTGTAATGTCTTGGCACGGTCTGACCCTAATAGATCGCAGACCTAAAAGAAAAGAGAAAGTGAGTTGGATGTCATGTGGTAGAACAAAAGACGCACCAGTATCCGATAGTATTCGTATTTGCTCCATCAACTGCAAGTTTGGACTGACTGGTCCGGTGAAAACTTTCTCGTTGAAGCAATGTATCGATGTTTGCCCACAAGTACCGAACGTCAGCCCACTAAACCCACCCTACAGCTACAGCCAGCGTACATTCATCACAAAATCCGCGAATTCGGTTCGTACAGTGTTGATACTCGCGCATGCGTGATTTCTGCGCAGGATGAAAAAGGTTTCCGG